>JAKMXB010000797.1:0-10037 GCA_025328355.1 Colletotrichum sp. SAR11_57 | reverse complement strand
GAAGGTCAAGAAAGCCAAGAAGTCAGAAGAGAGCAGCAACGATAGTGCCACAGAGGAGCTGGGAAGCTCTGAGGCTGAAGAGAGCTCGGGAAAAGAGTAACTCCACCGCAAAGTCGGGCGTTGGAGGCCAAACTTAGTGATATCACAAAATGGAAGCAGTTTAAGCATCGCATGAGCAGCAAGTCAGCAGTGATCACTACCCGCATACATACGACAGCTCACTGGAAAGACCAGGCCGGTACACCCAGCAACCTGCCCGTCTGCTCAATGCGCTCCCTCTCAGCGGTGAACACCATGAGCTGCAGCGCCATCTCCTGAAATGCCGCTTCGCATGGTCACTCACAGCCCGTAGGTTGGGCCTTGCTTGTCATTCTCATGTTTGCAATCTAAGAAATTTCCGCCCGTTCGTTGTCGTCGTGATTCTATCCAAGTACCTGCACAGCCAGCACACCACTCCTTCTATTGTCATCTACAACATTCTACCTTTGCCACACCGACGCCATCTGTTCAACGACTATTTGACACTATTTCCTGCAAGCACGGGAAGCACGCCGGGAACCCTATGGGTGGGAATGCTCCAATTTTGTTTCCTTCAGCATGAAATGACTGCAAGATCAATTGTGGCAATGCGCGGAGCCTTCGTGTAGGGATTCATAAAGTGTTTGATGTTTTCTATGGGAAGAGCAGAATTTGGGCGCATACTTATCCTTGAGCTGTACCATATGCACCAGAATACACATTATCCACGCAATTCCTTGCATCTTTGCTACGGGAAGTTCTCGGAATCTTCAAGATGAATCACTAACCTCAAGGTTATCTGTTTGCCCAAAAGGTGGGCTTCGGGCTTGGCTTGTGGGTTGCGGGTTCTGTTGTTCGGGGCAATCCAGGCATTGAAGCCCCTTGCCAGGCGCGAGGGGTGCCGCGCCCGAGCGAGAAAGCTGCGGGATGCCCCCATTGCTGACCTCGCCGTCCTTGGCGCCGTCTACCTTCACTCTCCTCCTCTTGGCCAAGATCATCACGAGAATGGACGCCATCACATGGACGGCGCGAGAAGGCTTTTTTATGTCTTTGACCTTTTCTGCGCGGTCCAGGAAGGTGCTCGCCACAAAGACAGACCGCTCCTTAGGTAATTTCTCAGTGACGGTCGGAGCCTTTCATGCGGATGGTATCACGCGTCTAGGGTGGCAGAAGGGCTCTCCTTCGACTTTGATTGCGAACGTATCCAAGGTAGCATCCGCCGGGTACCACAAGATTGAAGGCTAACGTCTTCGAGTCTTATCATTATGTTTACTGCCTGTTATTCGCCCTGCTTGATGGCGCTAGCCGAAAAGCTAAGTTGTTGCTTATCATCTGTGAAGACTGGTCGTTCTTTTCTTGGCTGCTGCCAGCATCTCCTGCAACTGGTTTGGGGTTCTCTGCGCGGTCAAATGATATCCTTCTCTAACCCAACTTCTCATAATTGGACTGTCGCAAGGTACATTTAGCATTCTCACACATAATTGATTCGTGTTCCCTTGCGTTCCCGTTCACACCAGACGTACTCTGTTCTTTGCAACATTAATGGACTCAGGAAGGCTGTGATAACAACATCAGACAAACCTTCGGGCAGCCAACTAAGAAAACTAATCACTAATAACATTCAGGTCACCTGTTATAGGCGAACCATTATTCTCTAAATCTCCCTGACGTGCTGCCACATCGCCAACAGGAAATCCACCAAGACGGCGAGGCTTCTATAACAGATACTCCAGCTGATCCTCTCAGCAATGCGTCCACTGGAGTGCTCGAGGTAGAAGGATGTAGCTTCACCTTCGGGAAGACTAGCTCTCCCTTACCCAAATCATCGAAGCAATCGCTTAGCAAGCCCACCCACTTGCCTTAGACCGATACGAAGATCATTTCTGGACTCCGACTCCTCTGAACTGGGTTCACGTCTGAAATGTAGCGTTATTTGTCTATCGGCTTAGGCAATTAGGACTACATGTACGGTTCACATCGCAGGGCTTCTCTGACTGCACGGACTTTTAATGAAGAAGTAGTCAATTACCACTTTCATCGATGCGATTGTAATCTTCTGCTGGCTGTGAAAATTGTTCTTAGTCGAGTACCTTTATATCTGCAGAATCGATGCATCCCTCGCGAGAGCCTGGACACCTTGAAGTCTGCGAAGAAACATAAAGGTTTGGCTGTTATGTAACACGTCGCAACAGGCTCTTCCCAATTCCAATAGTATTGACATCCTGACTAAATGAATATTCGTACGGGTAGTCCTCAGGAACAAAGCCTATCTCATATAATTCTCAGACTCCAAGACCACCCTCACGTCAACTCATGCAAGTGTTCCAAGCATGCACTTACAACGCGGAGTGAGTGATCACATACTGGCCGATCAGAAACCTAAATAATCATAATTGATACCACTAAGGTTGGATTTCGACAATCGAGAAGGTCCTGCATGCGACGCCCTGCGTGACCTCTTGGGTATAGCATCGCTTCTATTGGTTCATAGACATCGAACAACCTTCGGTGCGAATTACCAATCCGGAGAAGGCTGCAACCGGTTTGGGCCATGTGAGGCATGCCAGTGGACTTAGCAAACAAGGGCGCCTCGAAATTCAGCACTCAAAGCACCAAGTAAGATGTCAACTCCTCTACATCTTATCACCTGCGCCACACGCTGAGGCTACTTGAATGAGATAGGGAAGGCCAATTTATTATGATGAATGTATCATAGTTTATGGATGAAGTTGTGTATCTTGGTAACTACCCGACACATGCCCTTCAGCTCCAGTGGTGTTGATGTGACATCAAGGGATGTCATGAGCCAATGAATTCTCCTCTTCCCTTCAAAGACGTAACCGTTATGTCTGCATGTGCGCATTATGTTCAGAACCGCTTTTCGTCTATTTCGTGGTTGTACAACAGAACAAGTCGTCTCATGCCGATCAGGATTAAAATCTTAATGCATTTCGGATAGCTTGTTTCGTGGTTGGCTGGATATGACAAAGAGAACTCACTTTTGTGATTGCTTGGAAATCTAGCATGTGTTGAATAGCCTTGATATACAATTACAGGGTCTTTAAAACCAGTGGACTTCTGCTGGGCCGCCATTTCCGAGAGCCAGGTTTTGATTCGAGAGGCTTCTGCGGTGGATAGGTCCTTAATATGCGTTGTCGGCTTGCCTGAGCTGGAATGGAATTAGTCTACGAAGATAAATAGCCCAGAGTATTTCATCTATGAACTGAGGCGCCGTTACTGAGGATTTTTATAATGTCATTGCCGCTAAGCCAAGCAACTTGTGTCTGTCATAAGCCTTGAAGGTGATACACAGAACTATAGGTGGGCCTGAAAACCAGCACGATTGACCAATATTACATTTCAAGTGGATCGGTCCATCTGGCAATGTCGTTGACATGTAAAAGCCCTTCTGAGAGTGTTTGATACCTCAGCGCATCGGATGTGCAAAGCTCTGCAATGCGAATCGTGTAGACGAGCGGCTGACAGCTAGTCGTTTGAATAACCACCTTTACTCAGCGCAACTTGGTCCGCTCTGCCTTCGCTTTCTGTGATGAACGACTCTGCCAGCTGTTCACCTTGGAATCAGTATCGTGCCTTAACGATGTACATATTCTGGTCAAAAAATGTCTCGCTCAGCCTACGTGCTCTTCACCAACAGCTCCCGCTGAAGTGGTAGCTTTCAGAGAACTTTCATGCTAGTAGTGGCTTATGGAAAGGCTCTCAAACACATTTCCTCTAGAAATCAATATCAAGTTCGCTCATCTGAACTGGGTTAAGGGTGATACTTCAGCTATATTTATTCCCGCCTCTGCAAATAAGAACACCTCATTATCGCCTGCTTGAAAACCCTGATGTGTAGCTTTCTTCCCTGAAATAGAATGTCTCTGTCAAGTATTCCCTTCCCCTCAAACTGCCTCTTTCACCTCTGACGAATGTGACGAACAATTCCTGACCTTTTTGCATATGACGACAAGGATATGCCATGCATCCCCTAAAACGTCAACACAGGGTCATATCTGATAGTTTTATACCGTATTTCAAATAATAAACATCAGCCTGAAGGGATAAGGAAGCCTTCCCCTTGCACTAGAGGCAACTTCATTAAATACTTGCAAGCTATATTCATCCACTAAGCCAACAATTTGCTACAGTCACATCAAGCCTATTAAGGAGGTGAATCCTCTCATGAAGCTATCTATCTTTTCCCATTGCTCAACACTCTATAATTACAGTGTTCGGGATTTAATGCTATAGAAGAAACTGTAAGATTTGCTAAAGCAACTTTCGCACTAGTCTTTTCGCTTAGTTACCTCGATCGTGGTGGACGTTATAGGCATCTCATGACTGGTGAACTGTCACATACGACCATACCCATTGGAAAACTCGGGATCCCGTCCGCTCTCCCATAGATAAGCTAATGAGGGACTTTGTAGGAATTAGAGATACTTATAGCTGCGAAATGAGTGATGAAGTGCGTCTTGGGTCTGTTGATTGTTTGAATATGCTATTGGGGTATGGAGTTTAAATTTCCTGCATAACTTGGGTTTCACACTATGCGTGGCTGCAGAATGACCGCGCATGAGATGTCTGCTGCAGCTCGATCGGGGACGTTTCTGGGTGAGCGAGACCGCCAGGACAACAATGAGCCTTGAAAGCCCGGGCATTACCCTTGCCATATGGCTTCGGATATCCATGAACATCTTAGGCAGGGTGCAGATGAATTCAAGGCATTTGGGAGCTGCTCTTACGGTGCATGATATAGGTTAGACCAAACATGAACTGGAAGCACCAGCCGCTACAAGCAGACCTGTGAGCTCGTTAGGTGGATCTCGAAGTCATCGGTTGATGATATCAATAAGGACATCGCGAGAGGGGTGGACACAGACAGATCGGAGTTCACGAGAAGATCCTCAAAGGCCTGATGCTGGTGACTCAAGAAAGGGGTAGCGAGAGAAGGGAACCAAGCCGTGAGAAGCCTTTACACGAACGACATCTCATCAATACAAATGGGCAGCAGTGCATCATTCCGGGTATGCTTTAATGTTAATGAATTACTTTTCAATTCGAGCAACTTTCATGTCAGTCGTTGAAGCACATGAACCAGATAACCGATGAGGGCGGGGTGAATGGGCAAAGGTGGTGACGACTGGACCATCACGTCCATCTCTCCCCGGTAGAGACGAGTTTCTACCTTTGATTCCTCGGTGAAGCCCCCCCTCCTACAAGCAGCTTACTGTTCGGCTTCAATTACATGGTGGTCCTGAGCCTTGTTTCCAAATCCTGCTCTTCAACAAACAACTCTGGACAAACCCGCACGTCATTTTCGTCCTTCATCGGACCTTCACTAACAAAAGCCGTGAAGATGGCTATCATGATGAATCTTTTCCGTCACTAATACCTTTAAACTTCCACTGCATACTAGCTAATACCTTCATTTTCACCTCAAGCAGCACCACTTCCAGCCTTCCACCAGCGCAGAATACAACAGCCACAGTGCTAAGCCTATTACAACCGCAGATACCCAGGCTTTCAACTTCACAAGTCTCAACCTCATACTCAAACCTCTTACACCCAATCAACTCTACACTTAGCTTCACCTTCATCTCTCCTGGCGCCAGCCGAGAAGCATGCATCTATGCACAGCCACCTCCTGAGTAGACGCAGTGCCAAGCACTTGAGCGGCCTGCACAAGCTTCCATACACCATTAACCCATCATTCAAGATGCAACGCACACAGTCAACAATCCTTTCTGCTTAGACCATTCACAACACACCCTCACCATTCACTACCCTCAAGTCCTCAACTTCGCTCACAATGCCCAGTTTCCCATCGGCATCAACTCTGATACCCTCTAAATCAAGTGCGATCGCAATCAAGGCGAGATGCTACTCAAGGCTTGCGACTTTGGCCGCAATGCCAACCCCGTTCGACAGCCCAAGTAAGATGGTGCATCACTTTACTCCATGCTGAATTAAGCTGACTTGCCTGCTCCAATATCCTCTTATACCTCCGCATTATAGTCGACGCCTCACTCATCCATAATGTAACAGCTACCCTGATCAACGCTCTGCCGGAGGTTGGGCACGGGGACAAGGCCAAAGAGCAGAAGAAGCAAAGGACCCAGAAGAGCAACAGATTCGCCGCCGAGAAGCCCAAGTCGTGCCTCACGAGCAATTGCAAGGCCGAGTACACCGGCGACACTAACGGCGTTTGATGTGTTCGGGGGTCCAATCGCACAGCCACTCATGATACCTTGGCCACTGGATAGCGCCCGACAACACGGCTACGTATCTTGTCGGGTTGCTCGGCCCTGAGGGATGTCGGAAATGTGATAGAATTGACATGGGGCTTATGGGGGGTTGATTTTGCTGGCGAAACTTGCAACATCCCAAGGCAAAGTCTGTATGCCCCAGCCTTTTCAACACATGCAGATCAGGTAGTGTAATGGGGCAACGGCGGCAGCGGTCTAGTGCAAGCCTACCGTGCATCCTCGTTCCTTTAGTGGAAGGAAATGGCTAGCTTTGGTGACCGATGATCCCACGCAGGATCGGGATGGTGTCGTTGTTCTCAAGAGATTGGATAAAGTTAGCAGCGGCGCGTTTCCGTTTCAAATCGTTGATGTTATGCTCCGCGGTCATGTGTTTATGAAATCCCCGAGTTGTTTCGGGTGGGCCCATTCTGTCCGGCCTTTCCGAGTACCGGCGTGCTGGCGTCCCCCGGGTCGCGATTCCGGCAGTGTCCCCAGAGGCTGGGGTCTGGGGAGTTTGCAGTGTCTCTCACGTAGGTAGGTGGGTGCACTCTGTACAGGTAGGTACGCACCCTGTTCGCCGTACCTTAGCTACCTTACCTTACAGAGACTAGCTGCCGATTTTAGCGCTCAAATCGGCAGTTGGCCTACCCGTGGACCAAGGCATGCGCTGCAGCTACAGTGGCTCGGTGCCGATTCCTAATGCTAAAATCGGCATCGAGCCCCTGAAACAAACGGGCTATCAGCATGTAGCCACTTGTTCACTGAAGCACTTTGACTGGGCCACTGTGAATGCGGCACACCACCGTATTCGCTTCTCCCCCGTTCCATGCATTGCATCGAACATCCTCCAAGTGCACCCAAATTGGCATCCTCCAACTATCGCCTTCAGCGTTATCTCCTGTTCCCAGGTGCTTGGTGCATATTTGCTACCTTTGTTGATTGTTTCCCGGCCTCACCGGACGGCATTGTGGCATTCCAAACGTTGACGCCACAGCAGCGAGCCACGGCACGACAGCGATATCAACCGACGAACCCTTCACCAAAAGTCAGTCCCCCGTCCGGCCGACACGACTGCTAAACACCGACTTTCACACACTTGAGTTACATCGGCCGCTCCACTCCTCGAGGGCACCGTCCAACGTCCGGCTGCTGCTGCATGTTGCCGATCCTTGATGATCTGGGGAGAAGATGGGTGTCATTGTCCGCCAATTTCAACAGCAGCATTTGGTTTCAATTCACATTCGTACGGAAACTAACTGCGCTCTCATCAGTCAATCTGGTCTCCTCACGAACACTTTCGAGGCCCGTATTTGAGGGCCAGAACATGGTCGTTGGACGCATGCACGCACCCGGGCCCCAATCCACCAGGTAGCGCCGCACGAAAGGCATTGCTTTCGTCGCCACGACGTCCGTGAGCGGATCCACTTACCGGGGCACCGGAGCGGACGACTGGAGATCCGTCCCGGAGGAGTGGGGCCAGGGCATTGGGAGAACGCCGAAGCGAACCAGACAGCGGAGGTTTCCCCAAGCGTGCACTGACTTTTCGCCCCGAAAGGCCTGAAAGATATGACTTGCTGCCTGAAACACATTTGATAAACTTGGCAAATTCGCGTTGCAAATGGTCTAGTGACATGCTGTCTAACCAATTAGACATCTTTGGCCGGTCAGAAGTTGGCACTGCACTTCACACGCTGCACTACCAATGGTTCTGACATTGTCCTGCGTGATTTCCGTTTAGGGTGCCCTTCAGTGGTATTGTCGTAATTTTGGGCCTCCAGCGCCTGAACGTACTGCTTTAGAGTGTGACCACTGGCAGATAAGACTTCAACTGGCAGCGATCATTAGATCTTATACCTCCAGCCTTGATTTCTAAAGGCAGCCTTGCGAGGATGTCGAGAAGACACGAACGAGCCGAGCCAAAGGAAGATGTGGGAGCACCGAAGCCAGAGAACCAGAGGTCATGCAGCCAGACAAGGATGATCAGAGGTTGCGATAGCTCTCGACGTGGATCTAGGAATGCCGTCGAGCGTTAGCCGTGAATTGCGGTGGAGTCGTTCGGTCGATTCTTGGACTTGGGTGGACGCGAGCGTTAACAGTTGGATGTTGAGGACGAGGTTCGCAAAGACGGTGACGAGGATGATTTTCTGAGTGGCCGCCATCGATGCAGCCGTTGCTGCTGTACACTCTGCAGAAGAGAAGGGACTTGCCTGATCGCAATGGACTGTTGCCATCTTGATGGATTGGGAGGAGGTCTGCTTGGTGCATCGTGCTTCCTTTCGACGGCAACTCAGAAGGAATAGCACATCGCTCCGCAAAGGCCCGGAGGCTTGCACGAACACAATCACCATCGCCGGCATCTCGGCAATGCGCCAACCAACAAACCATGAGCCCGTTGAGCCAGCAGAGATCCGCCGCGCCATTCTTGACGAAATGCTCAAGCGCCATGATGCCAACCAGGAGCAGCCGCCCAATCCAACCATTCCTGACGTCAAGGCCACGGTTTTAGGTATGTTCCCAGACGCTTCACGAGATTCCTCACCACAAACAATCCTTGGATACTGACATGCATCGATAGCCCTCAAGGCAGCTGCTGCCCCCAGACCTTGGCGCCGTCAACAAGCCAACTCGCAAGCGCATGTCGGCAAATAACGATGGCAGTGAGGTAGACGAGCCTGAGAACCCCCGCAAGCGAATAACGACGGATTCCGATGTCTCCTCCCGCCTGTCTGACGCCTACATCGCCCGCCTTTTAGAAGATGGTCCCTCCCAACTGAATCAGACACTTCAAGTGACTTATTAGAAGATACCACCGCCGCGAATCTCAGCCAAGCCGTTCCATCCGCGCAGAATGAGAGTTCCAACGAGACTATCGTGGAACTGACCGCAAGCCTTGCCAGATACATAGATGACGTGGCCCGCGACCGCATCCGGGGCCAGATACAAGCTATTCTCAAAGACGAAGATGACCAAGACGAGCATTTGCGGGAGCAGCTGGAAATGCTGTCCAGATTCACTGTGCGAGGGCCTGCGGAGGTAGATGGACCCCTTGGGGTCGTGATGAAGCCTTTCCTGGATTCAATGGTCAACTTTGCGGCCGGCGTACTTGGAGTAGCCAGGAATGGCAATGTACTGGCCTACTTGGAGAAGCGAAAGAGACTCCGCGAGGAGCATGGCTACCAAGCTTCTGGTGCTAAGGGCGCTGATGAAGGCCTGGAGTCTCAGAGGGCCGAGGACGAGAACGAATATTACGACTAAATTCCAGTGTTTAGCGCCTTTCTCGCTGTATCGGGCCTTCGACCTTGTTTGTTTGTGTGCTTGTGTTATCTGTTGGGTTTGAGTTCTGGGTGTTTGGTTGTCTGTTTCCGTTGAGTGGGTTTACAACCGTCTTGCCGGGCATTGTTCTTGGGGGGGCTGTGACGGTGTTCCTGGTTTATCTCCGTCTGGTCTGGTTCGGTTTGCTTTTTGTTGTTTGTTGTTTGTGTTGTGTTTGGTGGTGTTGTGTTTTGTTTTCTGGGCGGCGTTTTTGGGGTCAAGCTTGTTTCTTTATGAATTCAGGAGTCATGACTAGGCATTGGCCTTACAGGTACTCTTTTTGTTTGCGTTTTGCTTCCTTTAAAATGAAACGGGACTTTTTGTGCTGCAAGCTTGCCTTGAGTTTGCGACGCGGGGGGGGGGGGGGGGGGGGGGGGGGGGGGGGGGGGGGGGGGGGGGGGGGGGGGGGGGGGGGGGGGGGGGGGGGGGGGGGGGGGGGGGGGGGGGGGGGGGGGG